>OZ026813.1:2034359-2070524 GCA_964023185.1 Macaria liturata | reverse complement strand
AATCGACGGGGAACTATTCCAAATCAAACATTTACTAATATTACGAGAGCAAATCGCGCCTTTTCAAGTCGATTTCGTAATCAAAGAGACCAGTTTAGACTTTAGCAATATGAAGAATGCAGCGTACGGGTTGATTCAGAAACCGAGGCAGATATTTTCTTTGAATAGTAATAATGCTTTGTTGGAGTTCCTGCTGGAAGGCACGCCAATGGTGAAGGAACACCTCCTGGACTCCAGGAAGGAGGTGGATCGGCAGTTGAAGAGTTGCTGCGAGATGTTCATTAAGGATGCCACCGAGATACTGGCTGGACCTATGATTGCGTTTATGGAGAAGGTTAGTGTTGTTATTTGTGGAGTAATTTGTTTATTTTAGTTGACGTTAAGCGCTTTTATTTTTTATTCTCGTTCAATAGGTTAAAAAATATCACCGTAAATTCTGAAATTTTTATCCAGTATTGTAGATATTGCAACTATCATTGATCCTTCTTTGCGTTAAACAAGACATGCTGAGCCGCGAGCCTAATAAATTAATATGCGCTTTTTTATGCAATACATGCTCACTCTTGATGTCTAGAAATTTCTATCAATCTAAAGTGTAAGGTGCTTTCTAATAAAAACCAAATAAATCTCGACTTAATGACCGATAACAATGTATTCATTACAGAGTTTGATAGTTCTAGAAGACATGATTCTTGTTCCAAATTACTACACTAAAAAAATTTGCTTTATTACTTTTTTCCTGTTTTCCAGGTGTCAGCCTTCACCCTAGCCGATCAGCTCCCGTCGCAACCCTGGGCCGCGGCGAGTGCGCTGGCGGCGGCGGTGCGGGACTCGCAGCGCTGCATCAGGGCTGCGCTGGCGCCGCTGCAGCGCTCCATGCAGCTCTACCTCGCCAACAAGGAGACCGAGTTCATACTCTTCAGGCCCATACGGGTGAGAATCATTTGAACAAACTTTAGAATTCACTAAGGAAGTATGATATTTTCGTAACCTTTCTATAAACAACGAATCTGGTTGATTTTTGCGAATTAAAGGAAACTGAATTTTGCCTTGTGAACTCTGTAACGGTTTTTTTGTATTGTACTTACAATACAAAAAAACCTGTCTTCTAATGATGTAGTCTAAAATTACTGCATTTTTTCTCGTGGAAGCTGCGACGGTAGACTTTCTTTTTAAATTTGCCATAAGTAATCTACTACCTACCATTATGATCAGCCTTCGGGTGAGTAACCAGTCTGGCCATGGAATTTGTAAAAGTAACAATTATCTCATTCATCCATAGTCTCAGCATATAAATATTATTTATTTATTAGATTAATAGGCGAGCAGCAAATTGTTGATGTGCCCATATCACACTGTGTCAAAATTGTTTTATATAGTCCACACGAAGTTCAAAATTATACAGTCCACTGGTGCAATGTTCACAAGTTTACAAAAGACTATTTAGAGTAACAAAAAAAATCTTCTTAACTAAAATAAATGTTTGTTTCTATGTCAGAACAACGTGGTGGGCTACTTCATGCAGATAGAGCAGCTCCTCTCAACAGCGGGGTATACGGAGGAAGATGCACTCCTCGTGGCGTGTCCTACTCCGGAGCAGGTATATCATCTAAACACTTGGTATCTTGCTGGGCCTAATCCTGCATGTGTTGTTTACGACCACCTTCTGCAGAACTTTAACTTAAATAATTTTGACAAAATATAGGGATCTGAGAGTGACATAATTAAATAAAATAGCCTTTATACTATTGCTTTAAAATAAATATGTTATTTCACACTTCACTTTGAGTTTTCCACTCTTCTCTCTCTCTCTCTCTTACCTTCCTCATCCACATCTGAAAGTGAGAGGCTATTTTAAACCTGAAACCAAGTTGTTGCTTGAAACTACTGAAACCACCCTTAAAATTGCAGTAGTTTCCTGTAACCCTGTATACGCGTATAGTCGGTCGTGTTTGTATTGTTTCCTTGTGGTGTTTAAAGTGTTTCTCTATATGTGGCAGGTCCTATAGCCTGATTTGTTACACGCTTACCTAGAAGTCACCTATTTACGACTAAAATTTGAAAGATGCACACTCTCTTACAAATTTACTTATTTTTTTTAAAGATATTTTTTGTTCCATTAATGTATTTTGTATATTTTTTTTCGTCTAACCTACACTTATACATTGCAGGTGTCAGTATTCATCTCGTCCGCCAGCCTGATCAGCAGGTCGGAGGCGGTGCAGCCCTACGGAGTGAAGACGCCCGCGCCGGCGCCGCTACTGCGGAGACGGAGCGACGCGCGCCCGCCGGAGGAGGCTGACAAACTGCCACCACAGACTGTGTAGAGATCAATATAATACAATAAAATATAGGAATAGGTTCAGGCGAATTGAATCTTCTTGTATCTATACATATATTATACTAGCTGTCCCGGCAGACTTCGTACTGCGACCTAAACTTTTGTATAAATTAATTTCAATTTTTTTTCCGTTTTAAACCTTCCCTAGACCTCCACGAACATTTCAAGACTAAGATAAGATAAATCCGTTCAGCCGTTCTCGAGTTTTAATCAGACTAACGAACAACAATTCATTTTTTTTTTCAGCCGTTCTCTATTTTTTTATTAGACTAACGAACAACAATTCATTTTTATTTATAAAGAAGAAGATAATAATATATAGATATAAAAGAAAGTGATGTTAGTTACACCATTTATAACTCAAGAACGGCTGAACGGATTTAGCTGAAAATTGGTGGGGAGGTAGCTTAGAACCAGGAAACGGACATAAGATACTATTTTATCACCCTTTTTTTATTGAATTGAATAAAATCCAAAATCTGCTTATTTATTGCATCTAAGGCGGAATAGAGTTCGCCGCGTCAGCTAGTATGCTCTATAATATAAAAGTCACATTTAATGGTATTATTAAATGTTTTTTTTTACATGCGATAGGCTCACGCTTGACTACAACTCGCCTCATGTAAAGTAATCTACGGTCTTGCGCGTTTACCTAGAAAAAACCGGTTTACACTCTACTTGAAATAATAACATGTGACTGTTAAATAGAGCGGCAGAAATCCCTTCAATCCTTTTCTCACTAATAAAGGAATACTATGTTGTGGGAAAAAAATGGAATGATTTTCACTGATCTTTTTAAAATAAACGTTCAATAAACCGGGCAGTGTTCCTTTTTAAGTCTTTGCAACAACTTTGTCTAACAGGCGTATAGACTTCTATATATAGAAAAAAAAAAACATTATGAATTGATTCTTAATGAAGTCTGTTAAAATAATAGAATCCTGCACTTTGACACACAATTGTATAGAAATTATAAAGCTGATGATTTAAAGATTTAGGTAATAGGTATATTCCGGCATCGATGTATTTATTCTATTTTAATTATGCAATAAAATATAATGGAAATAAAATTCTGGCTTTTGATTTTTCTTGTTGAAAATAAGTTAAAAGGTGGCTGTCGACCGAGATTAATGGAGGAAGGTGGGGGAGAACATTACCCAGAAGTGGGACACTAATAGGATAGTATTAGTATTCTGCTGCTAAATATCTGCACGTGAAAAGCGTTTCATGTAGCGACTCTGTAGCGACGGAGCCTCAAGATACGAATATTGTTGTAATCTAGGGAACACACACACGTCACTTCCAGTGTCTATAATATACATAGATTATATTGGTTTATTGCCCGTGGTCCCTGTGATAGTCCCGGCAGGGACCACGGGGAAATAAATTGTAGAAGATTCCTCGATTTAAGGGTTAAAAATCATGAGAATATATCCAAACTGTCATGGAGTGGACAGAAATAGTAAGGAAGAGGAAGACACAATATGCTGAAGACATATTGCTAATGTCTGTCTGTGAATAGTTAGATTAGTAATTATGTCAATAGTTTTGTAATCATAGAATTTGTCCTTATATTTCGTGACAGTGGTCCTAATATTTTTCTATATGGTATGCATACTCCAGTTACATAATAGGAACTATTATTAGGTACTCAAATAAAAACCTAAATATTTATAAAAACGAAATTTTATTTACATGGTTCATTCGACTATTTTATAAATACAGCATCACCAAAGTCAGTGTTTTATGACAATAAAACGAGAGGCATTGGGAGAGATAGTTTAATGCGCTTCGATCTTAACTGATTTAAATAAATGATCTAAAATACTACTACAGGTGTTTACGCCCTAAGCCAGTACATTCCGGAGCGGATTCTGGTGTAGTCTGGGAGTCCCTCGGTAGGCCCGACAGCGGCCACCACAGGGCACTTGTCGTACAAGTACTTGTAGCAAACATCGCGGATGGTGGACGCGGTGACGGCCTCGATGCGCGCGTCCAGCTCGTGGATGGGGATGCGGCGGTTGTAGCACAGCATCTGGCGACCGATGTCCTCGCACACAGGGGTGGTGCCATCCAGTTGCAGCAGCATGTTGGTCTTCAGCAGGTTCTTGGCGCGCTCGACCTCTCCGTCTGTGACCGACACACACAGCTTCATCCATTCCTTCTGGACATTTATCACCATGTCGTCGATCTGCAGAGGCTCTGATACAAAGTAGATGCCCCACAGTCCGGTGTCCTTGTAGCATGTGTTGAAGGACTGGAAGCTGTGGCAGAGACCATCCATGGCTGACGCGCGGGCCAGGTAGGACGCATTGTTGAGGCCACCACCCTGGGACCTGTCCCAGGCTCCGATCAAGGTGTTAGCTACCATCAGGGGAATGTTGTCAGCATCGGTCCAGCCGGCGCCTTCCACTGCAATAGCCACATGGGCCAAGGGCATAGAGTCATCTCGGACCCTGATCTCAGAGCCGGTGTAACGGCAGTGAGCCAGTTCAGGGATCTCTCCAGATGTGTTCTTGAGTCCACTGAAGTGCTTGTTGGCCAGGTCTACTAGAGACTGGTGGTCTACTCCTCCAGCTCCAGACAGCACAATGCGAGCGGGCTGGTAGTGGGTCTTGATGTAGTGCTGTAAGTCAGCCTTAGAGATCTTCTTGATGTTCTTGGTGGGTCCGAGGATGGTCTGGCCGAGTGGCGTGCCCTGGAAGGCGGTGGCGTGCAGGTGGTCGAACACGACCTCCTGCAGGTTGCTCTCTACGTCCTGCATCTCGCGGAGGATGACGCCGCGTTCTCGTTCGATCTCGGGTTCGGCGAGAGATGAGTTCTGGATGATGTCAGCGAGGATTTCCACTGCGACCGGCACGTCGTTCGCGAGGCATTTGGCGTAGAACACGGTCTGCTCCCGGGAGGTGTATGCGTTTAAATGCGCTCCCATGTTTTCTACGAGCAGCTCCAAGTCAGTCTGGGACCTTTTCGTCGTGCCTTTGAACGCCATGTGTTCGAGGAAATGAGCCACTCCATTGTTCTTGGAGGTCTCGTACCTGGAGCCAGCGTCGATCCATAGTCCTACGGTGGCTGTGGGGGCACCGGAATCCTCAGAGGCTACTCTAAAACCATTGTCGAGCACTGTAAGCCTGGTCGGGGGTACATTGATTAGTGCTTGTTTGTAGCCAGCGGCGGTCGCGAGGAGACGCACCTGATTGCCCTGTTTTGAGACGAGCCGCAACGTTGTCGCTACTTTCAGCATTTTGATTGTGTAGCACTATGATATATAAAATTTTCCTCGCTGATTTACGTAATAAATGGGCAATGTAGTGGCGAGCCGAAGTTGTCAAAGCCATTTTTTTTTTTTTTTTAATTTATTCATGACCATGGATACAAAGTCCTTCAGTCGAAGTCTTATATGATAAAAATTTACATACATGGAAAACAAATAAAAATATTAAACTTAACTAAATTTTTTCAACAGTATTTAAAATATACTTATAAATAGGTTTGTAAAAGACTTCACTTTTTAGTAAATCTTCAATGCGGCGGGGAACACTAATTGAGTTATAAGCTGCTATGTCACATAAGTCACTGGCAAAAATTAGTCGTTGTAAATGGAAATGTGGACAAACAAAAATTATATGATTTATATCAGCATGCGGTCGGGAACAATATGTACAGTTATCATCTGGGACTATTTTAATCCTATGTAAATGAGCTGGAACCAAACAATGTCCAAATCGCAGACGATTTATAACTGTAATAAACTTTCTGCCACAGTATTTAAATTTGTTGTACCAAGGAGTGGTAGGTAAGTCTTTCTGTATTTCTGCATACCATCTTCCCTTACATTCTGTGGTAATGTGCCAATATTCTTTCCATATTCTGAGTAAATCCTTTTTGATTGCACAATAGTAATCTGTGAAAGGCACCTTCAATATATCTGAGTGATCTAGATCATGCTCCAGTCTAGTAGCCAAGTCTACTGTTTCGTTGCCGTGAATGCCACAATGTGAGGGAACCCATACAAATTCTACATGCTTTGATTTACCAATCATTTCTATAAGTTCTCTAATACGATATACAATGTAATTTAAATTATATGAAAAATTACTATTATTCATAGCAGATAGAACACTTTTGGAATCACTTACAATTAGTATATTTATATTATTTACAGAATTATTTACAAATGTTAAAGCAGTTAAAATTGCATATGCTTCTGCAGTAAACACACTGCAGTTATTATCTAACTTTACACAATGGGTTTTATTCATTTGTGGATCATAATATGCTGCTTTAACTCCTTCATCACCTTTAGAACCATCTGTATATAAAATATAAAAGTCTGATTTACTGTCTAAGAATTCCAGAAAATCAAATTTGTTATTTATTAATACGTCTAAATTACAATCTATACTTAAGCAATTAATCAAGGCATTATATGGACATTTATATATTGGCCAGATATCATGTGGACAAATGTTTTTACTGGTATTTTGTAACAATGTCATTATTGCTGTAATTTCAGGCAAAACTCCGGAAATAAGAGATGTGGCTGATAAGCTAGTTGTTTCAACTGAGTGTGATATTTGTGGATGACATAAAACATTATTCAGCACTATATCATTATTAGCAGTCAACTCTTTCAAACAAAATCTATCAGCCAAAAGTAAACGTCTCAGGATTAATGGAGGTATACAGTTTTCAATTTCCATAGAATTAATAGGGGTGGAACACATAGCTCCACTAATAATTCTTAAAGCCATATTTTGTATTACATCAAGTTTTCGTAATAAGGTGACACTTGCATTCATATAAGCTAAACTACTATAATCAAAATGACTTCTTACTATACTTTTATATAGCATGATCAAGGTCTTAGGATCAGAACCCCAATAAGTGCCAGCTAAACATCTTAAAACATTAATACTTTTCATTGCATTGCTGCAGATATACTTGATATGCTCTTCAAATTTTAACTTGTTATCTATTATTACTCCCAAAAATTTATGTTGATTACTTACAGGAATGATTTCATTATTGTATTTAATTTTAACAAGAGATTGTGCAAAAGGATCTCTACTAAATACAATAACAGAACTTTTATCAGAACTAATATCTAATTTTAATACATTATTGTAATAATGATGTAGCTGCAGCAGTGCAGAGTTCAAGTGATTTACAGCCATATTTAAATTTTGACTTTCAGAGTATAGAAGTAAGTCATCGGCAAATTGTAAAATGTTAATATGTGATGTATTTACATACTTCAATATTTGAGATGTATATAGATTATATAAAAGAGGAGATAAGGTAGCTCCTTGCATAGTGCCTTTACTGACAGATTTTGGTCCATGTAGCTTATTATTAAATTTAACATACAAGGTTCTGTTATCCAGAAAATTAAATATCCATTTTAATATTTTAGTTGGCAGTCCTAGCTCATACAAAACTAGAAGAAGGCTCTTAATGTTGACATTATCAAAAGCACCTTTTACATCAAGAAAGACACAGACCACATTAGCATGGCTAAGCTTTGCTTTTTTTAAAATTGAGATTAATGATACAAAACTTTCAGAGCAACTTTTACCCTTCCTGAATCCAAATTGTGTGTTAGGTATTTTAGAGTTAGTTTCCACAAAATAATCTAAACGTAATTTTAACATGTTCTCGAAGAGTTTACCCATACAGGATGACAAAGATATAGGTCTGTATGATGAAGAATTATTTGCAGGCTTATTAGGCTTTAAAATTGGTATTACACATTGAGTCTTCCATGATTCAGGAATAACTGATGCATTCCAAAGTCTGTTATAAATTGCCAATAAAATGTTCAGAGCATTTAAATGTAATTTTTTAATAAGTTTATATGGTATGTTATCCAAACCTGGTGTAGTATCCTTCCGACCACTTAGAGAAATGCGAAGCTCATTCAATGTATAAGGTTCATTTAAGAAAGACACTCTATTGTCAGACCTATCTAAAAAATTCAAAGAGGAAAAATCAGTTGATGTTGAATCTGCTAATTTTTCTAGAAAACTTGGTATCCATTCGTCATTTAGTGATTTGTTATTACAATTACTGTTAATCCTTTTGAACCTTTTAACATAGTTCCATATTCTAGAAACTGGTGTCATTCTGTTGAAAGAAGTACATAATTCATGCCATGACTTTCCCTGTTCCTCTTTTAATATCTTTTTCTTTTTAGCATCAAGACGTTTATATTCAATAAAATTTGGAATTGTTGGAGAGTGATGATATGTCTTAAGAGCTTCTTTCGACTTTTGAACTGCATCTTCACATAGTGTGTTCCACCATGGAGCTGGTTTTCTCAGAGCTTTTGGAGTGTGATTAGATATTTGCTTAGGAATAGATTCATCTCTGATTTGATATAAGATATTTATAAAACTACTGTATAATTCAAGTGGATCTGAATTTTCCAAATCTAATTGAGAAAAGTATGTTTCAGATAAAGTATTAAATTTAGACCAGTCTGCTTTGTTATACAAATATTTTTCTTCTACAGAACGGACATCATACACCGATGGCTTCACATTTATATCCAGTATAGTGGGAAAATGATAACTACCCATTGGATCATCATGGACTTGCCATTCACAGAGAGAAGCTAACGAGCAACTTACTAAGGCTAAATCAACTGCTGAAGAATTCCTGTTTGGATATTTAATTGTAGTATGATAACCATTATTTAGAACACACAAGTCAAACTCATCTATGAGATTGTACAAAGAATTACCTCTACTATTATTCTTTACACAACCAAATAATATGTGATGGGCATTGAAATCTCCCATTATGATACATGGCTTAGGAGTTTCTGTGAATACTTTTTTTAATTTATTAGCGTTAAATTTAGTTAATTTGCTGTTTGGGGGACAATAAATACACAACACATGTAATTTACCAAATGATGTATCCAATGCAATACAAATGTTCTGAATAGGTTCAAAATATGAGGTATGAACAACTTCATATTTAAAATTTTGTTTAATTAAAATAGCTACCCCATTATGTTCGTTTATAGACAGTTTGTGAATCATATTATAGGATGGAAATTTTGGAATTTTACTGTTTTTCTTAAGCCATGTTTCACTTAGTAAACATATATCTACATTTTGTGTGGTTAAAAACTTTAACAATAGCGTTTTTTTACTATTTAGACTTTGAATATTAAATTGTGCAATACGTATAAATATGTCCATATAATCAAATTAAATTAAATTTGACAGTAAAATTTCTTTTATTCTTTTATTTGTAATGGGTTCATTCTTGCTATTTGCAAGGGTAAGAATGGATTTCACAAGGGCATTTATAATAACATCGTTATCAACAATTTCTTTGGCATTCAGTTCTTGGAAGGTTTTTTGTCTCGACTTTGGTGTTAGAGCTGGGAAGGAGGTGCTATCAGACATTTGGGGCAAACTTACCACGTTGGCATAAGACATTTTTGATTGTTGTTTGATTTTCTTCTCTTCTATTTTCTTCTGTTTAATAGGGCAGTCCTTTGATACTGCAAGGTGAGGTCCAGAACAATTTACACACATTATTTCTTCAACGTCGCACTCCTTGTAGGAGTGACGCCCTGCGCAGGACGAACACATCTGCTCGGCTCTGCAGTTCTTGGCTGAATGATTAAAACGTAGGCAACGGTAACATTGCAAAAGTGGTTGAATGTATTTGTGTACCTGGTATCTGAAAAGCTTGATGTATATATAGGTAGGTAATGTGGTAGCTGCGAAAGTCACAGCTACTGTTCCTAGAGGAGTTAATTGTCCGTCTATTTTTTTCATAAATCGTTTTATTGACACAACGTCAGCATCACAAGTAATATTTTTGTAAATTTCTTCATTTGACATTGTCAGTGGAATATGCCTGATGACTCCTATAACTTCAGTCATGTAAGCAGGAATGAAAGCTTTCAACTTATATCTGCTCAGGAAGCTATCCATCTTCAAGAAATTATTAGCTGGAGCTGGTTTTTTAAAGGTGACTCCAACCTTATAAGCATTTATTCGGTGGACACCTATAATGCCTTTAACATTTTCAGTGAATAAATTTGTCAATATTATGGGATTTTTATTTCCAACCTTTTCTTCTTCTGTAGATTCAACGTAAACCACGCAGTCTCCACTGTGATTTTCGGGAAATAGCCTCTTGTAAAGGGGCTTCTGAAAGACTTTGTAGGCTGCATTGTTCAATGAGGGTTTTTCAAGTTTCCTCTTTTTTTTCCTGTCTGTTGTAACGACGGGGTCCTCCCCGTCGCTAGCAACGCTCATGTCGTTATTATTGCGTCGCAATACTCGTCGAAAAACCGCAATCAATTACAAATTTAAAATAAACAAAAATTATAACGCCCGCTTCTTTTGACTTCCCGCCAAAAAGTCACAAACCTTGTCAAAGCCAAGATGGAATGTGTTGCTAGCTGTTTGATTACTAATTTATTCTAATAAGTTTGAAATTTATAAAAAACTGATTCATAATGATGATGAGCGAAACGAAAGGTCTCAAAACTCCCAATTACAGTAAACAATAGGAATGTGTAATAGCTGTGGTTTTTTTTCATTTAATACCATTTAATTTGAATAATATCTTTTGAATATTTTATACCATTATAGTGTTTATTTTTTAAATATGGCATGATTTTTAAATTTGACGTTTCGACAAACTTGCCATTTAAAAAAAAATATACAGATAATAAATATGATAACGACTTCACTAGTGTTTGCCCTTGGTTTTTTATTAACTACACGTTTTTAAAATAACTCGCACTCATAATTATATTTACACCATTATCGTAAAATTACTCGCCAATGCAATTACAGCTTATACAGGCTCTGTTTTAAAAGAAATAAAATTGAATAACTGAATTTGAATATCGGTCTTAACTAAAAAAAAAACTGTAATTTTATAGGGTTATGCCCTAATTTGAACCCAGTGTTCTTAAAGACCCCTTTTAAAATACATATATACATAGATTTATGTTTTGAAAAGGCTGTCCGAGAGGAGCCCACTCGACGAAAGGGCGCAGCGTAATTCCAAACGAGAGCGGTTGAAGAAAGAAATACTTAATTTGTATTTTATAAACAAAATCATTAATTGATGGAGCCGCTTACACTTTAAGTAGCTTAAATTTTACCAGAAATTACCATGAAAATAAATGTTTTATAATACTGGTAATTTTCCAATTTATCCAATATTTTTATGCCTACTTGAACTGAATTAATTATTAATAGGGTTACTGATAAAACGTAAATCTTTTAAGAACATAAATTGTACGTCAAGAGCCACAAATTTAATCAATTACTAACAAGATCGTGACATTTTCGTATGGAGCAATCAGACAACATACCTACTTATTTTTTGTATTAGTAAAATACATTTTCTATACGGGTAATAATCGATCATTGCATCAGCTTTTTACATTTCATTCCACGCATTTTTTCTCATATCTTAGTAAAGAAACATTTTTAAAAATGTTATTAATTCTTGTAATATTGCTTATTTATTATCTCTTCAACCTTAATTTTAACCAAAAATGCACATAATATTCAATCTTGACCTTTTATTTGTAGAATCTTACAATAAATTTTTAAATAGTATTTTCGAAAATACTTTGAAGAAATACGTTGATACAAACGTAATCTTTATTACTCGAGAAATCGCTCATTTTTTTATCGCACGTAATTTCGTGGGATTATTACGAGAGCATAATGTTTAGTGAAGACTGTTATATATTTAGTTTCGTTAAAGATTTTTGGGACTGTGTGTGCCGGTAGATATAAGTGTTTAAGTCCCGCACAAGATGCTAATTAAGTTTCTATCTGTGATTTAACAAATTCGTCATGTCCACAATGAAGAATCCTAATCCCTCGTCTACTAAACTTGCTTTGCTGAGTCACATTAAATACGAGCACCTGGTAGCTGGTATATCAGGTGGCGTGACCTCAACTCTCATCTTGCATCCCTTGGACTTGATAAAAATTAGATTTGCAGGTGAGTACAAAGATGTCATTTTTAGGTGGCCATGTGAGATCTCGTGATGTAAGGACAATGTTTGTGCAATTTCGGTAGTTGATTTGGATAATTGGGTTTCATTGCTAATTATAAATAATGAGTGATGGCTGTTCCTGGAGAATGACCTTGAACTTCATACAGTGAAAGTATTAGTGGTGGCTTTGTTTACATTGTGAAAACAGTTCTTGCATGATGTGATGAAAGATGCTTTCAAACATTATTACATTCTGTATTTTGTTTAAGACTTATGTCCTGTTGAATGAAACTCTAGTGGTTTTTGGTACAGAAAATACATGAAATGAAAGCAACTATACTTACTTTGTCTATGTGTACTGAAGAAGATGGTCCTTACTTATAATGCACAAAATAAGTCATACAAATTTTAGCGCCTTCTGCATTGATATATTTTGCATACCAATAAAAAAATACAGTTAATAATCACCACACTTATTTGCAGTAAATGATGGTCGGACAGCAACAGTGCCTCGGTACGACGGGCTCGGCAGTGCGTTTGTCACCATTGTGAAGAAGGAAGGAGTGAAGGGCCTGTATCGAGGAGTCACACCCAATGTCTGGGGCTCAGGATCCGCCTGGGGCTTCTATTTCTTGTTGTAAGTAAACTTTTATTTTGTAGTTTGGATTTAGTGCAACATAAATGTAAATTGTGTGTGAAAACATCTATTCTTATTGTATGAGAGTGGCCTACTCTTGAGTCAATATTTTTTAAATGGACCTAGAGGCCTCCCAAATGAGAGGATATACTTATTGAAAAATATTCAATAAACATTGATTAGATATTTATAAAAATAACAGCTATTTAATTTGATGTGAAATCCTAAATACTAAAAATTCAATTCATTCTGTTGTAAAAATAATATCAAACTTGAGGATAGAGATGGTTTATCTCTGTAAACATTTAATAACAGATAATAATATTTGTGAAGAAAATTTGCACTGATTCACAATTACCTACTATCAGAATAAGTAGCCATGTTACATACATGTGAAATAAGAAAACATTTCAATATTCTGCTGTTAGGAACAATATGATTCATTTACAACTGATGTCATTACAATTTATTGTAAAAATAATTACTTTTGGCACACATCTTTACAATATAGTTAGAGATAGAAAATCACCTAAAGTGGTGTGTTAAAAATAATATCAATCCACAAATAAATAAATGTAAAATACTTTAATAATAAAACATACATATATGTTATCTCTGTGATCACAATAAATCAGTTTCACACCATAATATTTCCCATAAAACTGAAGTGCTATTATGCTAAGTCACATGGCAGTCACATGTGTTCACATGCAGACTGGCCCATTGTTAGTATAGTATGTATACAGCCATATTGTTTGTAAACACCATTTCTAGCTGGAATTGGCTATTGATTTGTGGTAAATAAGGTTATATGTATGCACATATATATTTCAGTTTAAAAGAATTTATTTACTTAGATGTATATATATATTTTCCTTATTTTGCTTTTCTATTAACTAGGAAGATGTTCTTTTATCAATGAATTCCATAGTTCCCCATATTTTGTATTTGTAAATTTTTTTGTTCTCATTAATAAAGGCTTGCACAGCAGAAAAAAACCCATTTGCCTCATAATGTTGATAAAAAAGTTAGTTGATTACATTCACTATACACTTTACCCACATTACAATTACAACACAAATAGAATCCTAAATTACTGTCATTCTGCCTAGCTACCATTTTTACTGAAATTATACGTACATGTCTATCTAAAAATACATTGTGCCAATAAATTCGCGGTCAAATGTTAGCAAATCTATTTTTAACGTATACTATGAAATTAGTGAATTAAATTAAGTGTGGAAACATTTCAAGATAGGAAGAATATTAACGTGTTTGCATGTGCCAAATGTCTGGTTACAAATATCTAATAATAATAACTATTTGAGAGGGATATTTGTAACCATTTCCCAGGTGTGGTATTCATACCTAAATATGAATTGAATTTTATTTTTGTTGATTTTCTTGTGCTTGTCAGTTACCCTTATTTATGAAGGGAGATAAAATTATATACATATTATGATAACAAAGTTTTTCAGTTATAAAATATTCTTTTGTTAGTGAAATTTTAAGATAACAAGATATCTTTGGAAATTATAATTACAACATCATTTAAACATAAAATTCTGGTAAAATATAAATAAAATTCTTCTGATAGGTACAATATCTAAGAGTGTACTAGTCTCCAGGTTCTATACAAAATCATGGTGACATCTATGAAAGGTCCTACTATCAGTTCGGTCATAAGAGTTTACCCACTAATGATGCCACATAGAATTTGATTTGATGGGAGAATTAAATTGATCATTATACGTAGTGACCAGGGATGAGTGTAATTTATGTTGAAGTTAACTTACCTGATTGGCTTCATCTAATTTTAGTAGGGTTTTTTTTTGTGGCAATCAAGATTGCTATAGTGTTTTTTTTACTATTTCTATTGAGGCTTTCCTCACTATTTCCTTTGAGGCGGCTACCCTTATCGCGCGGTTTCTCCCCCCTTAGACATCCTAGCAGATATGGACTCTTGTATATATCAGTATATCTTATATTATCATAGACTTTGTTTTGTTCCAGCTACAACGCCATAAAGACATGGATCCAGGGCGGCAACGCGCGTACCCCTCTCGGCCCTGGCCTCCACATGCTAGCAGCTGCTGAGGCCGGGGTGCTGTCTCTCATCATGACCAACCCCATCTGGGTGGTGAAGACCCGGCTGTGCCTGCAGTACGAGGAGACCATCACGGACAACAAGCGCTACAAGGGCATGGTTGATGGACTCACCAAGATCTACCGGACGGAGGGGGTGCGGGGGCTGTATAGGGTGAGTTGAGTGATTTATGGTAGTAATAGAGTATGAGTAGTAGTGATCTGTGATGATTGGAGAAGAAATTGAAGTTTTGTCAAGTATATTATAATGGTTGCTTTAGTTGAGATATAACAGCCATACCTCGCAGTGGTGGAAGGCAGTTTTCTGTAAACAAAAGTACATAATTGACTCCATTTATAGGAGAGTGACCTTCGTTTCAGTCGAGATATCGTGAGTTTTCTAACTATGTACTACATGGTGTTGTATAATTAAAAGCCGGGATTTACACAACCGTAGGTAATATATATGTAATATATAGTCTCATAGTAAAATTTTATGTTCACTACTGCTATACTTACCTGTTTCTTTCTAATAAGGTCAAATAAACGTTTTTATTATTATTATTATTATTATATCGAGGTAGGCAAAACTTGCACTACTCGCAATGATCGGTACCTTCTCATCAGTTTCATTTTAAAACCAAATTGATAAAATAATATCGCGTGTGTCGTTAGATCAAGTGTAAGGTCGTTAGACCTGGGAAGGTTGACTGTGACGTCATAAAGTGTTACTTCCACCCGATCGATGGCTGATCCATCATTAAGCCTTCGGTACACCTGATACTTCACACTAAGCGCTTGATTGATAGGCATTGATCGAACATAGAATATAAAACAATGTGTAAAAAATTAGTATGGTACATTATAGCCCTTATTTAATTGAAATTATAAGTTTCGATCTACATAATACATATAATAATGTATATTTTTGTAAGAACGCCTTTTCGATTGGATTGAGTTTTTAAATACATTGCCAAACTTAACCTATTATAATTAACGCTAAAAATAATACGCAGAAATAATGATGCCTAATAAATACATAAAGAGTAAACACATAAAACGATAGTAATTAGTATATCATGTATAGTCAGATACACAGAAGTAACAACGAAGCTTTTTGCGTAAGAAAACATAAACAAATGTAGGAAACGTTAGCATATTGTGGTTGGCATTCTACTCCGATTATATCCGTAAATGGGTGGCTTTGACGTCATCCACCTACATAGATAGTACCAGTAGCAGTAGGGCATATTTGCTAGGGCTTGGCTACTTCCTATCGAACAAGTCGCAAGCCGGTTCAAACTGGTATGCCAACGTAGTATATCCGCTATGACTACCCTTCATCATCATCATCATCCACAGCCGGTTTTGTCCCACCGTTGGGTATAGGCCTCTCTCATAGTATGCCATTTGCTTTGATCTTTAGCCAGCCTCATCCACGTCCCATGACTACTAGACCCTTAGTTAGAATTAAAAACATTTGTTTAACCGATTTATCTCGCCAAGAAAACATCTCCAATGATCATATCACGATCTTCACTAAAATACAATAAATATTCCGGATTCAAAAATCTGGAATACAAGTTTCCTTGTGCATAGCGAGCCAATATAAAAATATTATGGCTAAGTATTATATTACAAATACAATACAAATACAAAAT
The DNA here is from genome assembly GCA_964023185.1 of Macaria liturata. Classification (NCBI taxonomy): domain Eukaryota; kingdom Metazoa; phylum Arthropoda; class Insecta; order Lepidoptera; family Geometridae; genus Macaria; species Macaria liturata. The sequence continues at coordinate 2,053,803 of OZ026813.1, read as the reverse complement.
ATTAGAATAGAATATTTATTTCTTACCTTAAAGATAACTTAGTTAACAGAGTTTTGAATTTGATTTGAATTGACCTTTTATACTAGTGATACCAATAGCTACTGCACTAGGAACCCCTGTATCGCAGCAGCCACAGGTGCTTTTAAATACATATTATTTATCTATTTATTTTGTAGTGGACAGTGCAAATATAGGTAAGTAACATGTATGTATAGTTTATTTTATATGTAGGTAATAGTTTATCTGTCTCATAATAAATATCAATATGTTATTGAACACATGTTTTGATACCTACTAAATGGCCGAGTCAGTTCACACGTTTAACACGTAATATTGTATGAAAACGGGTTAAACAAACTTCAAAGCTAAAGATTTTAGACACAAATAAATAAATAATTAAGCATTGACTTTTCGTTTAACTTGAAAAAAAAAAATTTTTATTATACTTATCAATTACCAAGAGCAAGCCATTGTATTCTGATTATAATTTTGTATTTGTTGCCTTCCAAATCTCAATTCACGTGATTTTCCATTATAAATCGGTCTAATCTCTTTTATCTTTGTTTTTTTTATATCTTTGACGTTTTAGTTTACATAATATTATGCAGATATCTGGTTCTTTGTCTGTTTATATCACTGTTCCATTTTAATAAAACTATTTCGGAAACGTTTTGCATCCAAATAGTAATGCCTGATCATCATGACAAACACTTCACAAAATTACTTGTAAAGTTACACCATTGTGGAGCTTTGATATAATGAAAGACCCCATTAATATTGTCAAAACGCAAAAAGACTAATAATGTCTGACCTGACCTTGACCTTTGTCGAAATTATAGTCAGTGAAATGCAGCTTTTTATATAATAGATCTTTCAACCTGAATCAGTTTGGTGATGGTTCCATGATAAAAGCAAAAGTACGTAGCGTCTGCAGCTCATCTAGCTGGGTGGGAGGCAATCGCATGCGATTACCACTTCCAAACCAACTACCAAAGCAACTGTTGTCAGTCCTTGGATGGGTGGCCACAAAGTGGCAACCCATTATTAGCGCTTTCGTCACTTTCGTGGCGCTTGGATTAGATGACATGTTCAGGCGTTTTTGTTAGATGACACGTTAATGGTGATCAGGTCAAATTTCTGACAGTCAATTGCAAAAGAAAGAAGTGGAGCCAAACACCACAAACAAAAGCCATGCTTTTATAAAAGACTGAAGGCTCAGATATAAAAAAACATTCATTGTACCCACGCGTGTTTGGAACACATTAGGTTGGTTGTTGACTTACATAACGGACAAGCTATTATTTATTCTGCGGTATGAGCCACGATTGCGACGTTATCAGACGGAAAGGCATTGATTGATTTTCCGATAAAACCGTAGCAAGATGTTTTCCTACTTCGATATTTGTGTCTGTTTCGCAAATTTATACCTAGTTCTGTTACTTTGTAGATTGTGAATGTCGTGTCGAGCAGTACATGCATTATCTAATTGACGTAAGTAGGCACGAAGATTTTAGGTTTCTTTTTGTGTGTAACCTTCAGACGAAATAGCAAATCAGCCTTGGTTGATAATAATTTTCAAATCTGAACATGATGACTTGTTTCTGTTTTGAAGATATAAATTCTATACCTTACAGAAAGTTTTTGTGTTTTATCTATGAGTAAACAAGAAAAGGAGAGATTTACGAGAAATCCTGGTCTAAAATACAAGAATATTAATTATCACTATGTCAAAGTATAACAATTTTATCTTTCATAACTCGATTAACTAGCTGACTGAACGTTGTTACACATTTCTGTATATTTCTCATAAAACTAAATAAAAGATAAATAAATAAATATTTCAGGTCAGGACATATCACACAGCGCCATCAAGCCCCATACTAAGCTTACGCTTGTATCATGGGTACTCGATAACGGATATAATACATATAATACTTTTTTTTTGTAAATACATACTTATTATACATAGAAACGACCAGACTTAACAAAAGTAATTACAAATTTTAATATGCATAATTACTTGTGTTATGCGGGAATCGAACCCGCACCCTTAGATTAGAAGGCAGAGCAACTACCAACTAAGCTAACAGAGCAGTCAACTATATGTATTTTCATTTTCCTGATAGCAATCGATATATCCTTGCAAGATAAGCTACGCTACAATGTTATTAATATTATTCGTCAGTTTTCACATCATTTGAATGACTTTCACTTCTATCATCACGTGCTTTTGGTTGCGGTGTGAGTGTAAAATTAAAGAAACGAGAAATTCGTATCATAACATGCTGTATAGAAAGTAGGTTTCAGTTTCTAACTATTTGTATGTAGGTAAAAAAACATTCTTTGGCGTTTATATTGCCTATTTATTACAAAAGAAAAAAAAATTATGAGGTCACAAATATGTGACATTTCTCAGCCTTCACTTGGTCTATGTCAGGAACTGTATTTAACTTCATTGGCATTTTTCACTTATAGTCCATTGAAATGTTACAATTTTAGGTCCGAATATTGCATTTCTTAGAGGACGCAATTTTATTTTTGGGGCATGTTTGGGGGGTCAATAGAAGCTTAACTTCAGGTTTGTGGGGTCGCCACTCTTGTCCCCCGGCCGCCATCTTGGAAAAAGGGTTGAAAACGTTTCTTTCGCTATATCTCGGAAACAATGCGTCTTACAAAAAGTTTGTAAAGACATAATTTGTAGCAAATATGTTCACATAATTTTTTGCCCTAAATTAAAAATTAAAGAAGATATAAGCAAAAAAAGAGAAATTATAAAACGTTTGAGAACAAGGTCCAAAATACTTTTTTTTGTAAATTCGTGACGTAAGTACATCATATTATATTTTCCTCTTTATTTTCGAGTTTTGTGTGGTAAAATTATCATGTAGTTATAAACATTGCGACTTTTTTAAATTTTAATCATGAGTGATTGTTTTATATGTAAAAAACCTTTTGGGGACATTAAAGTTCGAACTGTGAAAGCTAGAGGAGTGAAAACTGCTTGAGCGAGCAAGATTCAAAAACGTGTGTATGGATAATGAATTATTTTTACAAAGTGTTTCTAAAGTTACTGTCCATAATTTCCTGCTATCATTATTATAGTTGTGGGTGTAGGTTTTCGATTAGACGTTGTGGGTAATGCATTTTAAATTGTTAAGCGACTTTAAAGTTTAATGACGATTTTAATTTTAAATATGAATAAGTTATTATTAAAGTAATTGTAAAGTGTTTCAATAGAAATCGCGACTCAAAATTTCAGGATCACATAAAAAATTATATACCACCAAGCAATCTATGATGGAGTATCAAATTTATAGTGTTTCCTGTATGCTTATTCTGTTTTACCGCTGTTCATTTGAATATTCCATTTAACGATCCAATTAGCCATTATTATCCGTGATGAAACAATAGCATCACACCGAGTGGGTAATTAGCACACATACACGTGATGTATATGATATGATAGATATACATATGTATTTATATTGATATACATACATAGGTATGTACCTACCCAATTCCTCGCTTATCTGCCTGACCTGTGACCTGTTTCTGAATATCTGCGAAATGGAGGAATTTTGTGAGAGTTACTACGTAACTTGATCGAATAAACTCAGAATGCTATGAGTATTATTACTTTGATTTGCTTTGTTTCTAACAATTTTTGTCGTAGTAAAATTTAAATATCTCATTGGTCGAATTTATAACCTTTTTTCTTATTATTTCGATACTAAAAGAGGACATTGGTTTGCACAGACACACATATTCTTACCCAAGACGCTTACACCGTTTGTAGATTGTCACAGATAAAAGGAAAATATACATTTTTGTTACCACAGAACTTAGTACTTTGTGAACCGATTTTGATAATTCTTCTAGTTCTGAGTAAATCATGAATTTGTTTTTTATGAATCTAAATCTATATATATAAAACTCAAAGGTTACTTACTGACTGACTGACTGACTGATATAGTGATCTATCAACGCATAGCCCAAACTACTGGACGGATCTAGCTGAAATTTGGCTTGCAGGTAGATATTATGACGTAGGCATCCGCTAAGAAAGGATTTTTGAAAATGCCACTTTAAAACGGGTGACATAGGGGATGCAAGATTTACTTCTTAATGCGAGCTAAGCCGCGGGCGTCCACTAGTATAAAATATGACTCAAGTCTGTTAATTAAAAGTATATTGAATGCATTTTCCAGGGCTTCGTGCCGGGCATGTTCGGAGTGTCGCACGGCGCGCTGCAGTTCATGACATACGAGGAGATGAAGAACAGATACAACCAGTACAGGAACCTGCCCATCGATATCAAACTGGTAACAAAATACTTTATTTGCAATAATAATACATAAAAACAAGGGAAGAAAAACCAAACATACAACTTCTAACTACAACATAAAAAGGGGCACTTAAAAAATCTTTAGAAAAGCCTAAAGATAGTCTAAGTGCTCCAGCTCACTGCCAGAGGGTAGCGTGCCCAGCATACTGGTAAAAAAATATACTTAATCTTAGCAGATCTACATTATATGAGTCTTCGGAAGTACATACTTGCGCAGTCGAATAACTCGTTTAATTAAATTTATACACAGGCATGCATAAGATTAAACAAGGGTATTCGAGGGCCCAAAAGGTTTTGCATAGATTTTACAATATATTAGTCACTAAATATTACTCAGTCAACAAAACATCATAGCACTGGATGGATAGGTGCACTAAAGTATTCAATATTTTTTTCAAGCGTTTGTCGAAATATAATGGCGCAAGTTCCAGATATACACAAATAATGTTGCGAAAAATAGCACTGTACAAGGAAGTTGTCTGCATGTACAAAAGTTCCTTGCCCACTAGACCGTAAAATCGTAGTCACATAGAACTTTGTTGAGATGCATTTTTATTAACTGACTTCGAAATAAGGAGGTTATAAAGTCTTCTGATAGTTTTTTTTATGTGATGAAAAATAATCTTGTTCTGTTAATTCATTTTTGTTATAGCATTTGTTATAGCTTCCTATTCTTGATATTGGTTTCTTACCGCAAATATTGTGCGGTTTTTATTATAACGGTCTGTATAACTATACGACTGAGTTACAATAAACAAAGAACTGTGATATATTCTATACTAACATATTTATTTGTCACACTTTATGCCGCTGTCACGGTTTCTCTGCAAATTGGTAAAACGAATGGCTTGAAATAGACCGACTTAAACCGTCAATCTCGTATGACTTGTCATCCGATCACACTCCGCTCGAGTGATCGTGTGCCTACATAAAGAATCCGTTGCCAGAAACAGCTATGGCATTTTTCCAGTTACTTATACTGATTATTCTTTTTTAATGACGTCATTTACGTTTTCATTGAAAACAGTGTAGCTTGAGTACGTGTCGTTACCTGGTGGTCAAATGCCTGACGTAAGATTTTACCACAGTCTTCTTTCTTTTTCTTTACCTTGTCCTTATTAGCGCAGCATGGTTCTCTCCAATATATTACTTGGTCACTCGTCATCTCCGCATTCACTTCTCTCGCACACAAAAACCCTAATTCACACAATTCATCCATGTCTTTCGAGGGCATCGTCTACCTACTCTGCTGCTTACCATCAGGTCCTTGCTCATCCCTGAGATTATACCAGAGTATAAAGAAAATGATTCTTTAACGTGGCCACATCTCACTACATGTTAAATGCATTTATTTATAGCCTTTCATACGTCTCGTCAAATGAGTCATGCGTCGCTAAAAATACCCCAAGTCCTCCATCTTTGTTTGATCGCAAAGTTACGTCAACGTATTGGCCGTAGATAGTTCTCGGTAAGAAATGCCAGACAATGGCCAATGCCCCATAAAATGTTCGAATCATGCCAGTCTTCTGTATCGAAATGCGGCTGTTGTGTCGCCCACAAATCTTGTACTTTTTACAGGACATGTGTTTGTTTCTTTACGAGGCATGCTGATTTAAAAATAATTTATGAAAATGTAATAAAGTTCTTTGGATTTTTATCAACATTTTAAATGATGTTTATATTCATTATGTTAATGTCATGTTGTTCTTTAGAATAATAAAGTTTTAAATTGTCATAACTGTACTGTGACTGAGCACTGGCAACGTAAATACTATAAATAATTTAATGGATTCCACAAAATAAGGATAATGATTTACTTTTCACAAAGAAATCCAGGAAGAAATGTCTTTGTTTCAAACCTAAACAAAAATCAATATAAAAAGGGCAATTAACACAACAAGACCTCCAAACCAACCTGTTACTCTGCTGTTGTATGTTCATATAGCTAAGTGTAACCCCACCTTCTCACAATTGCAGACGTCGGTGGAGTACCTGACGTTCGCGGCCATCTCGAAGCTGCTGGCGGCGGGCGCCACGTACCCGTACCAGGTGGTGCGCGCGCGGCTGCAGGACCAGCACCGCTCCTACAACGGCGCCTGGCACTGCGTCTCCGAGACATGGAGGTACGAACGCATCCGCGGCTTTTACAAGGGCCTAACGCCGTACCTACTACATGTAACGCCCAACATATGCCTCGTAATGCTCATATGGGAGAAATTCACCAACAACGATTGACTCTAACGTTTATCTGATGGGAAATGATCTACGATACTATTGACAGTTTTTTTTGTTATTTATTGTATTGTTTCTGTTTAATTAAGGTTTTTTAGTGAATTGATCTTGTGGTGAGCGAAAGTAATCATTCGTTATTGTTTTCGCTCACGCTGTATATGTTAGCAGGTACTAATGTACGGTCGGGGCCAACAAAAAATTCGGACGTTGATCTGTATATATCTCTATATATAATGTCAGTCGCTACCGTGTCAAATATTGCCGTCACTCTCACACATGTTGCGGCATGAATGTAACAGCTATACATTTGTACGAAAACAATAGAGACAGGCATATACAAGTCAACGTCCGAAATTCTTCGTATAACGCGACCGGACTAGTATGTTATTGTTATTGTATATGTTGAATACAGGGTTTTTGTTTTTTTGGAGTGTTTAAGGTGAGCGTGGACGTGGAATGCGGGCGTAAGTGCGACCGCGGACGTGGATTTAATGCATATATATTTTTAAATAAATACTCACACTAAAATACTTAAATACTATACTGCTTAGCTGATTTCAGCATTGATTCACCATCCAATCACAGACAAGTAATAAAAATAAATTTTAAAAAGTTGTATAAGTAAATTATTTGTAACTGATTTGCAAATTAGTTCTGAGGCGGCAAAGCAATTGATTAGTTGAGGGCTGACGCAGGTCCTAGCAAAGGTTGAAAATCAGTAAAGTTGTATTCAATAATATACGAAAACTTGAGTGCACATGTGGTTGACGATTTTGTATTACGAAAGAAATCTTAGTATTGACGACGTCTACAAGTTGTAGAGAAATATAGGTAATGTAACGTTATTTGAAAAATGATTCTATTAATATCTGATAAGTAATTTTGTGCTTTGTGCACTCATTACTTTGTTGTGCTAAAACAACGCTAACATTATTGTGTAGTGTTGGTTGTTTAGTACTAATTTAGAAAAATTTCATACATTTAAATATATTATACAAAAAAGAAGTAGGGGTATTAAGACAATTTTGTTCGAAATCTTTACACAATACCTTAGTAAATGCGCGATAGCACTTACGCCTCTTGTATTTCGTAACGTAGAATGTGAGCGATCGACTAATTTATTGTTTAGTAATAATATATTTTCCTTGCATTTTTTATTTTGTATTAAGTTTCGTTCTAACTTCTAACGTCAAAGTTTGTATTTGTATTGTATAAGCTTGACGGTTTGACATATTTTGATTGTTTGTAGGACAGGTTTTTGGCCAAGAATTGGCAAGCGTTTGCGAATACACAGTAAGTAATTTTTGAATGATGTTAATAAAAAAATAGTAGAGATGAAAAAAAATGTTCCTTTGTCACTTGCTCCTTAGTAAGATGTTTGAATTGATATTGTGTCTAAAATATTGTATTGGAATGTACAGTCGATGTCACAAATGTATGTATAGAATTTTGTGTTTTTGTTCAAAGAAATATACGAATGATCGTGTCGAATGACTTGGATTTCATACAGTTGAATATTAATTAAATACTTACAATATGTGACGTCGACTTTAATGTTAACATAGAATGTAAAACCTGTCTCACGACATATGTTGTGTTTTTCTTTCTAGTTTATTTATTTCCCAACATCACCTGCTCGTAATCTCCTTACAAATAGTAGTAGTGTACTTTCCCATCAGATCGCGACTGATTTACTTTATGAATGGCAACACAGCCGATGTTGCCACATTTAGCACAATTTAGTTTTAAAATGAGAGTTTTGTGATAATAGGGTACGTACTTAGATTTTCTTTGCAAATCAGTGTCTAAAAATATATAATGTTGAATGAAACACAACAGAAAAGACACATTATTGTTTAATTTATGGTTATAGAACGTTACATGTGTGGTGAGACGACGTTAGGTTCTTTATTGTGTAAGATAGTTTCGTTTCAACCTTGCAACACTGACTATTAGTAATAGTTATTATATAAATAAAGCTACGTGATTTAAAGCACACACTCACAACTAAACAGTTTCGTAATGTGTGCGTTAAATCACGGGAACTATTTATAGAATTAAAGCTTAAATAGATCTTCATAAGGCAGGTTTGAAGCTAATCTGTCTCTATGGCTTATAAGTTGTTAATTCCCGCCTTCGTAAGTTCTATATTTCTCCTCGTAAAAATAATAAATCCCAAAAAAATAATAGTTTAATTTCCATCTATCATTTTAGGCAAACGTAGTATCACAATCACAGTAGAATCACATTTGTTTTAATTACTTTTTATTGATAAGTAGGCGAATATATTTTATTGATAATAATTTTTAATTTATTGACATGTCGTGTTGATCCACGAACGTAAGCTCAATTTGATTTAACCAATGCAGTAAAAATAGGCAGTCACTTGTTATACAGCTTCTAACAGGCAAAAATTAGCAAAATAAATTTAAATTGTTTTTACTGCGTCTGGATGGAAATAATATATATATTTTTTATTATAAGATATAAGAATATAATGTGTTAATTAATTAACAAGTGACTTGTCCGATTATGGTGTGTTTAAAAAAAAGCAAACACTAAATTTGTTGTCTTGACTTTTCAAAAAAAATGTAAGTTCTTTGAAACAAAAATAGAAGTACAGCGTAGTTAACGTTAACCAATCTGTCTACAAAATAATTCTGTAGAGATAAATACAAACATCATTTCAATCTAAGACGATAGAAGATAGCGGATTGCCCATACAAAAACTAAATTAAAATGACATTCACAGGCAATCTATGACATTTTAAAAGTAAACATGTCATAAATGAGTTCGTGAGAATAAACCAAAAAAGATGACATGACGAAAATCAAAATCATTGTTTTGTTCGTGTTTCCACTAACACCAATAAGCGAGAAAAAAAACCACCGAATAACTAGAAAAGAATAAACTTTTTTCAATTTAGTTATAAACTAAAATACTTGCAATCGCTTATTGTATTTTAGTGGTATTTCGATATTAGTTTAGTAAATTTGTTTGTCTTTATCGGTGGCTGGCCACAATATTGAAAGTAAGACATTATCATATTTTTATAATATAATTATTAACTATTATTATCGCTGTTCACAATTTCGACTCGCCTTTCCAATTTGTGTAATCAATAAAATGATAGCAAATTGTATGGATCAGTTTTTCTTTGAAACGCCTGATACCTTTATCATAGTGATTCATAGTTTATTACTAGTACTTTAACAGACATAGGTTTTAAATGCTAACACCTACATAGTTGAACGTATATCTACTAGCCAGGAACTCTGTATTAATACATTTATCTCTGTTGATGAATAGTTAGATTTTTAAAAAGAATGGCTGTTTTGAATAGGTAATGTTATCAAAGATTAAAAAGCAACGTCAAACCCAGATTATAAATAGTCAGGATAGATTCCGGTATTAAGCTTAATTTTATTGTATCTTTAGGAGTTTTAATTTTGCTATTTAATTATACGTTTAGTTTGTTCAATACCAACTAAAAGTTCTAGGTAAGTATTTACGTATTGTCAGAGGTAAGTAAGCTGACTTTTACTTCTGTCACAGTTAATAAAAGTCTATCTGAAGCAAAAAGTTTACACTAAAGATTGATTTGTAAAGCACGTGTTTGTATGGGTGTTCCAGGCACGAAGGTCCGTGGGGCTTCTACAAGGGCCTGAAGCCAAGCCTCGTGCGAGTGGTGCCCGCCACTATGATCACATTCCTCACATACGAGAATGTATCGCACTATATGCTGCATCGCAACTCGGTGAAAATCAATGAGAAAATACCTACGTAAGAACATCACATAGAACGTTAAACATTTTGAGTCAGGTAAGAGCATAGTTAGGCTTGCGATTCAAATTGTCAAAGAGTTTTGTTGAAATCATATTTTGACACTCTGCTACGTAATTAAATAGATTATAGTAGATATTGGTTGGTTGGTAATGAAGTTGGGATTTATGCAAACGACTTTGCCCTGTATTTTGCACACTTATTGAGTACAATATACCTACGTGCAAAAGAAAAAAAGAAGCAAAAATTTAAAGGCTATTGTTACATTACATTTTTTTTTTTCAATAAATTTGCGATGACTGTATACATACTATATAGTTCTTTAGAAACTACATAATAGATAGTTCTTTAGAAAACTATTTTTTTTTTACTAAAACGGGTTTGCACGTTGCCATAGGGCGCCTGATGGTAAGCAAAGGCTATGACACTCGCTTTGAAGATCGCTGGATTATAGTACAGTAAAAAAGTCCTTCATCGCACAACATCATCATTACATACAAGCATAACATTTTAGTTGTAATGTTTTAGTGATAACATAGACTTCTACGAGATGTATCTGAGCATGGCAAGCTAGCAGCCGCCAACACAATATTAACTTGCTAAAGCCACTGTGAGTTAGTTGTATTTTAGTTCTTATTTAAATTGTTTATGAATAAAATATGGGAGTGAACAAAATAATTGCGGCCGCAGGATTCGAACCTGCGTCCTCGGGAACGCCTTTTGAGTTATCAGCTAATGCTAATGATATTAAGAACAATTCATCTCTTTTAAACAATAGGCATGCAAGAATTTATAACTTCTAGTTTGTCTCTCTCTCTTAAGTCGTATTTCCTCACGAATGAGGTCGATCACGTGACTCCTCCGCAGAATTAATTCGTTAGGAGAGTTCTCTTGGGCAGATACATCGATAGATATTTTATTATGTTTCTGGATTTCTCTATTTTATGATACTTAATTTGTCAGGTAACATTATCGACTCGTTGATTTTGCAGGTGTTCTTAACTGAAATGTGTGTGGAAAACTTGATACCAAGCGTTACCGAGGTGAGAAATTGACTGGGAAAATTCTTAAATATTTATAAACATATAATTATAGGCTCAATGTAGCCTAGATATGTGAGTGTTATGTTGGATAGTGAACTTGTTAAGTTCTAGCTTTTCCACTACAAAGACATCACAAACAGATAGTAAATAGATTAATATAGTGTATGTAAGTAATTTTGTTTTCATTTTAAGTTTTTTTGTTAAGCCGAAATACATGATGTTATTTTATTAAACACTGGCTGTGGCATAGTTCCTTTTATATGTATGATGTACTTAAGTTAGTATCAGATAAAACAGTTACCAGGACTTGAAATTAGTAAAGTGTGTTTCATTTATGATATAAAAATACTTACTAGAAAGTTTTTTGTCCTACATCATACTGGAATTGTAGATTGAAAAAAAATAACCACCTTTTTGTGTTTTTATTATTATAATCATGTAAGATTTTTTTTATTATTCATTATTAATCTGCACATTGTATCGTGAAACTGTATGTATCTTAAATATTACTGTGAAGTATGACTTCATTGTTAATTTCAATATTTGTATGGGATTGAATGATGTTTATGGCAGTAGTAAATTTGTAAAATGCATCGTGAAATATGCATGTTTAAATGATATGAGGGTTGCATTTGTAATTTTTTGTTGAGTTGACCATAAAAAAAGGCATACCTTGTAAGTTGATTGTTTGAATAAATATTGGAATTTTATACTAGTCTTTTAATTAGTTACCTGTTTATAAGGACTTAATTAGAGTATTTCAACAAATTTTATCTTATTTAAGTAGGGATTTGAGCGCGAGGTTTACAAATAAATATTGAAAGATGAGGAAGGTTAATTATTAAAAAACGTAGCTCATTTTGTTTTTAAGACATTTTATTAGCTGCTAGGTACTTATCTTTATCCATATTTATTTACGTATCCCAATATCACATCATAGATTCCGTGATGATCATGAAAATACAGCGAATAAGTCATTTGCTTAACAGAACATCGTCTAGTCTAAATTTGAACCGTAATACCTCAAAGTAAAGTCCATATTCCCCTGCCAAGCTAATCTGAATAGCGGTGAGTATGAACCGTAGACCTGTGTTATCTGTAGTTACTAGGTAGATAATGTGTATCTAGCGCATATCTTTGACCTAGGGTACCTAGATGTGCGCTGTCGGCCGCATAACCGCAGTCGCCGGCCGGAATTCAAAGACATGTATGAATACTGCAGAAAACCGCGCGGTTGTGAAAACACATTCTCGGAAGTGCAAAAGGAAGATTGTGGTGGAAAAAATGGTGAGTACACGACTCGTGTGTTGTCAGTGTTGTTTTTAATTCTCTGTGGTTTTACGTACATACTTACATAGATATCCTGATAGCCTTTCCTTTTCTCTAAATACATAATTCTTGCTTCTTGGCGCTATTACCGCCTATTATTTTGTAACAGAACCATTGAAAATTTTATTTTACTAACTAGGACTTTTCCAAAAGGAGTTTGTATGACCTTTGATATGGAAACTGTGTAATAGATGGCGCTAGTAGTTTACATATTTTCTTTCCTACGTAAGTATATAAATTATGTTGTATTTTAGCCATGAAGGGCATGTACTATTTATTTAGGAGATATGCGGTATTTGCTAGGCCCATCGACCCGATTTGATAGATAAAACATTACAATGTTGTTATCAATTGATCCCCTCTACAGATTGACTAGTTATTTAGTTATTTTCCATGTTTTCTTGTGATAATTGTTTAGATAATAGCTTGTTATATATGTTTTCTCCACAATTGCTTGTAACTGACCTAAATATTCATTGATTGTTGTAAGTAGATGCTTATTAGAGTTAGTAGTTTTTATTACTTATCTTAGATGGTGAAGTTAATTATGGCTAAGTACCTGTAGTAAATAAATTCAATCAGTGATATTGGTTTTACTCGGCGATTAACTAGAGGGTATATTTATCTATTATACAAACAGCCCAATAAAATAGAAATGACTGAATATTTGATACAATTCTGTGAGCACTTATTTACGTTGTTACCAGATTGTTATCAGAATCTCTGTACTTATTAAGATTTAATTCAATAATTAGCTACAATCACATGTTATTGTTAACTGCACGATGACCCCACGTCGCCACGAGCAACAACTTTAATCCTGCGACTAAGTTATAAATAACTGCCATTATCTTGGGGCCGACAATAATGAAGAAATACGAACTTACTTCTCCGTCTTCATTAGATAAGTGTACTTGTGTCTACAGAAAACCCAAAAGTTTTTAAACTTTTACTTATTTTTCCCGCCAATTTTTGACAGTGCACACAATTTTTTTCCTAATTTTTCGCTTTAATTTTTTATTTATTGTGCCAATGAAACAATAATGAGTTTTGAGTTAATCGATTCAGACTCTTATCACAGTTGAACAAGGTGTTAAATTCGTTATCAGAGAGTAGTGATATAATGATAAAGCATCTGAACAAACAAAAGGTACACGAATACCTACTGGAGCAAGAGAAAATCACAGAAGCTAGAAACAAACCCAAGTACAGTACTATGTCTACGGTTAAAAACGGGAAATGGCTAAATCAGGTGTGTAAACAATGTGTTTTAAAAAACTACCCTCATTTTGTTTAAAACAGTAAGTTACTCTTATTCTTTTAATCAGTGCCCAGTGCTAATATGTTTTTGAAATCATTGATTGCGTCGGTTCCGAGCACAGGTAAAATATGTACGTAACTTCAGGTGAGTTACGCACTAACATATGCATAAATATACGTTATCACCACACTTATCGATAAGGCGGCACATTAGTCATTCGATTATAAAGACGTGATAGTGTCACCAAATATCCGCGACTGGCCACATACGTGAATTACGTAAAAAGGAAACATTTTAACAAAAGAATAAGAGAAAAAGTGAAGTGCAAAAAGGATTGTAAAAAAAGGATTGTTTATTCGTTGCAATTGATAGTGACGTGCTTGTTCCACTGATAAGCGGCAATTATAAGGGCGTTAGCCTGCGATCGGATAGCTTGCTGCAAGTATTTGCTTTGCAGATAGTGGGACAAAATTGCGAAGTTCCGCGCGAAAAGAGGTTTCATTTGTTGAAACAAAAATGCTTCTGTGAAATTAGCGTGTGAAGCCAGTGTTTTAGTTCAAAAAACAAAGAGTATGTATGCAGAAGAGGCTATAGAAGTGGAACGCAATGGGCATCTCAAGGTGAGTTACGATAGATTTTGTAAATGACACTCCAACTGTCCATGTATGGTAACGTTGAATGTAGCTGCATTGTCTGTGCGTACGTAATTGTAATAAGTGCTTATATCTTATATGAGCAATACTATGAGATGGTGCATAACAGTACTACGTTCTATTTGATCCAGAGTAATCGTTGAACTATTTGTAGTATTAATTACGGACTAAATCCTATTTCTATATGCATATTCGCATGTTTTGATTGGTTAGACTCATTGGAGCGTTGTTAACTTTATGATCATTCTGAAAAAGTAACACGAAATACATTCTAAGCAAAGGCTAGTGTCAAGGGTTTTAGATAACGGATGTAATACTTCTAATGACTGCTATCCCTATATCTATGAATAACGGAACATAAAATATTTATTGACCAACCATATGCAATGCATTGTTTTGCGGTGTAGACAGATTTTTGGTAGGCGCTTCACAATATACGCAAAGAACTACATCTACAATTTTCAACCTATCAATGCTTTAATGAGTCTAACAAGCATGGTTCCATATCTCCCTACTACACTACTATAACTATACTATAATCGTATATCTAGCTATGTACATATATCATAGCACAACATCGTCGTGACCTTACTAGTTCCTATTTACGAGTAACGATATTGATGATTGTTAAAGGCAATGATGACTGGTTGATTGCTGCTTCCTGCCACTTCTAGTCCCTTGGAGTTTGGGCTATCTTGGTGCCTCTTACAATGTTGCTTCATTGATGATACCAATGTTTTGATCCATACTGAATTAAGGAGGTTCAACTTAACATACATCTATGAAAACGTGAATTTTGCTAAGGTTGGTTGGATAAATAATATGGAAAATTAAAAATAAGCTATTTACTTGAAAGTTTGGTTTTTGGTAATGCATCGCTTTATATCTGATCAGATTTTGTGTAATTTTAGATATTTTTAAATATTAATAAATATTCTAGTAAAGTTGATCACGAATTATTGATTGTTCATTTAACTTGACCACCAGCCTAAATCAATATGCGCATTAGCGACTGGGTGTGTGGTGTTTGGCAAAAGGTTCAGGCCATATCTAAATTTTCATTTTTAAACAAAAAAATAGTCGACCTATCATGAAAAAAAATCACTTACCTCTAATTCCTTATTCTCTACTTCTATTAGACGTGTAATAGATGAATTACTAAGTAATTAATAGTTATTACCTCACGATTCAAAGTAGCTAGTCCAAAAATTGTATGTCGGTTTTTGAGGGTCAACCGGTTATTTAATTAAAATTCCTAAGGCAACCATAACAAATCAAGTCCAAAACTTGTTTGTTTAGACTTTTAAAGCCATGAAACTTTTTAATTAGATAAGTTATTGAGTGATCTTACTTCTATCCGCTTCTGGCATTGATTTTAGTACACGTGTACTAGGTTTTTGATCCATAATTCAGGCAAAACGAGCTCTTAGGTGAAACTTATATTATTTTATAAGTTAACAGTAAGTCTAGGTAATATTTTTTGTGTAAATCGAAGTAAGAATAACATCTTGTTAGCACTAACTTTTTATGAGTTACCATGTTTATATGAGTATAATGCAAACGAAAAATAAGAATGTTCTAAATACAGAAGAATTAATAACCTTCTATTTTGAAGTCTGTTAAAACACAATAATAATAGCTTCTTGTGAAAAGTACCTAATGCCGATTTTGATCGATTATATTCGGACCCCATGTATAAATAAACAAAAAAAATAAAATGAAGCCATTTATATTTCAACTTAAGTAACATTCAGAAGTTATTGTTCTAGGTTAGTAAAGAATTATTCATTAATATTAAATGGACCTTATGTATGGATTCATAAATAAAATAGCCTTTTAGCATATTACATTTCTTCTATGCAAAACTTTATGCATGACGTCGACTCTGCTCTTTAAAATCAATCCAATCGATTTCTACTTACCTGTAGTAAATCTTACGTAACTTGTACGTCGATATCAAACCTACAATACCTACGTTGTCGGGTTTCAGAGACCATACAAATGCTGTGAACCAATGTGCTCGGTTCACCAACTTCTTCGCGGGTCATTAAGTAAAGGAAGGCCTTACTTTGAGGATTTAATTTCTGCTGATTCGGTTTAGGAGGCGATACGTTAAACTGATAGCCAATTACGTGAAGTAGTTAATTATAAGGTGTATAAAAATCTTTTTTAAATAAACATGTACAGTACATAATCTTTAATAAAACCTTACCCTTGTAAATATGCTGTTCTATGGTTAACCTGCTTTAATCCCAGATCAAATGCAGCCCGTGCATGTATCTAAGATCAGATAATACCTATCTTAAAAATCAAACATTCACATGATAACAAAAAGAAATACCTAAAAATAATAACCGTTATGGTTTCCTCCTTTTTTAAACTTTTATCAGTCTAAAAGTCTTTGACTGGTAAAAGTTTTACACATTTATAAATAGGTATTGTAGTTAGGTATGGAAAGTTTTTAATTACCGGTGATTAAATAATGGAAAAAATCGTCATCGTTTTACATCATCGTCGTTACAATAATGGTAATTGTATTAATTAAGCAATGATGAAAATCATTACATTTGAAATTAAGCTATTGTAACGAATACTAAATAAAGAGATAAAAAACTCCTCTTTACGATAAATGTAATTCCAATTAAAATCTAAAAACATTATGCATTAAATTACTTTGCTATAGATTTGTAGTGAAACTGGATATATGTCATCTACGTAGGTGTTATGTGCCTATAGGTATACCGTGGTGACAATCCCTAATTCTGGTTTAGTATGGCACGCTTTCTCAAATTACAATTTGGTGTCAATAACTATAGTAGTGTCTACTTACTGGTATAGGTATGTACTGTAGTGTACTTACATTCTTCACATAAACAGTACTATGAAATTATTTAGGACCGGGCGCTTACATTACAATATTTTCCCATAGTAAATTATAATAACAGCTTCATCTATCAATTGGAAATATATACGTATAGATATCCATATACAACGCCATGTATGGCTAATGGCACCGATAAACTTGACGTTATTGCTGTTACACGTCGCTGATAAATAATAATGACAAATTACAAGCAATAGATAAGGCCTAAAATTGACTCGTCAGATCCACCGCTTCAGTCATATGTGATTTTATCGCGAGACTGGTAGAAGCTAGTCACCGGGATTAAGTTTAGCCGGGAAACCATAATTGGCAATAATTTATTTATTTTATTTATTTATTTGTAAAAAGTTTACATAACTGAAAATATACTTATACTACTTAAAAAAAAACTTATATGAATAAACTAATGAATGTAAATTTTCTTCTAGATGTAAACCTAACATACATAAAAAAAACTAACTATCTAATACCCTATATATATATATATATCTATACATTACATGTTTACAAAAATTCTGAACGTTTGTAATATTAAAAACTAAATACTAAGCATGTTCACTATTGCCATACTTGTTACCTTTTATTAATGAAACAGGTATGGCAATACAATGAAACAGGTATGGCAATACAAACGATGATAATTATTATAACTGCCCAAAATAGAAATAAACAAGCTAACAATAAAAAAAAAACATATAAGTAGTAATCATCACTCAAGACTAAATTAATATATCAGAACAACTTAACATATATATATTTAAAACAACTTGCACAGTTTGCGTTTTAGCAGGGTCAATGACATATTTTGGAAAATATCAATTTCATTCCTAATTTTATTATAAGTATCGCAGATTCGATAGACAGGGGAATGCTTCAGCATATTTGTTTTAGGATGAGGCAAAAAGAAAGTATTCCTATTAATAAGGATACTATTTGGGCGGGGAACCCTTAATGTCAACATACTAACCAATTCAGGACAATAAACAGAACCATGAAGCACTTTATATAGCATTATAATATCATTAAGACTTCTACGTCTCTCTAATGTAATCAAGCCGTAGTGGTCTAATCGGGATTGATAAGTGGTCAGCAATTTACACATACTATCCATAAAAGATACGTGATAAAGGAATCTTTTTTGAACACCCTCAAGTCTATTTGAATGGACCTTATAACTCGGGCTCCAGACAACACTACAATATTCCAGAATACTACGAGCTAGACTATAGTAGAGCTGTATGGAGAGGCTTGGATTTTTAAAAATCCTAGACTGTCTCGTGACAAAACCACACATTTTGGACGAAGACTTAATCACTTGGTCAATGTGCTCTCTGAAATTCAATTTTTTGTCTACAATTACTCCCAAATCCCGAATTGAGTATACCTCTTTAAGCTGTTCATTTTTTATGACATATGATGCTGGAAAAGGTGAACGTTTGGTTAATAATCTGGTTTTTAATCCAAGTCGAGTGGGAAAACCTTGTCAAAAGTTTATCCAAGATTTGTAGGCGCGGATAAGGGTCGCAAGGTCGCGCGGTGTGGACGTCGGGTGCGGCAGTCGCGGGCTGGAGGCGGCGGGCGCAGCATGCGGGCGCAGGACGACCCCCCCGCGGCCCCCGCGGCCCCCGCGCGCACGACGCGCCTCCGCCGCACGCTGCACACACTGGGCTCTCCGTTCCGGGCCGGCTCGCCCTTCCACCTCGGCTCGATCAAGCGCTCCGGCTCGGCCAAGTCCTCCGCGTCAGACGGCGATCTCGCGCGCGACGAACGCACGATGCGTAAACGGAATAAGAAACCGCGCGAGCCTCTCGCGCCGAGCGCGGCCGCGAGCGACGCCTCGCGCAGCACCGACAGCTCGCCAGCGTCGACAAGAAGAAGAAGGAGGGCGGGTTCATGCGCCGACTGGCAGTATT